>JAZKJV010011728.1:0-27500 GCA_037367405.1 Ottelia alismoides
TCATATCAAATCATCTTTAATTGTATATAATTTTTAATAAGCTATTTAATGAAGGTGGTTTCATATTTTCTAGAGTTACGGTTTGAAAGTTGAGCTTTGGATCCCTATTGTATACTTATACCGATTAAAATATTCATTTTATTTATTATTCATTATTTTTATATTTTTATATTTTTATAATTTTGTAAATATTATTTATAATATATTTGTATATTAAAACAGGAATAAAAACACAAAGAAAACACATAAATAAAATTCTCATATACAATATATAGAAGAAATACCTATGTCTATACCCATGTAGATTATATATCTATTTATTTACTTATACAAAATATATAATAAAAATAAAATAAAATTATATTTAAGTGTATAAAAATAAGATATAAATTTATAAATTGATAAACAAAAATAATAAGATTAAATATACAAAATAAAAATAAAATATTAAAATATATAGATGAATATACCTATACATAGCCCTTAAAAGGGAACTTGTAACTTTAAACCTCTAAAAAATAAATAAAAATCATATTAAAATACTTCAGAAAATAACAAACATTTTTATTTGATAATAAAAAATTAATAAAATCGTTTGATATTTTTAATTGTATTTACAAATCTTTTTTGCAGGGTTTTTCCTGGTTGGTCCACGTGGACCAACCAGGAGGGTCCGAGAGTTAACCGCAGGTCAACTCTCTGACTCCCCCCCTGCGGCTGTGTTAGAAATGGGTTTTGACCCAACTTCGTGATTTTTTGGGAGCCACACCTTTCACCATCTCGCATCACCCCCTTCTTGACTTTTTTTCCTCGACATGTGGTGGGCCTTGGATCGCTGCATCGAGCTGCCACCCTCGATCTTCGAGGCATGTTCACCACTCTTTCAAAAACCCAGCCAACCTTCCATTCGATTCTTGAACCGCGTCTTGACCGAGTTTAGACCTTCGGGAGTGCGTGGATTGACTCCAGTGACAGGGGAGTCTCTAGCACCCCCGTGTGAGGTACGGCGAGGCCAGGGGGGCCGGCTTCCACCATCTCCGACCAAAGTTGGTCGTGAGGTTCATCTCGCCATTTCTTGGCTTGAGGTTCGCATCTTCTCTTCATTTTCTTTTGTGTTTCTTGTTTATCATCACCATAGGAGTAGATTTCCCCATTCATCTTCGCTTTCGATCACTCGATCGCCCTATTCGACCCCTTGCCGGAGCACGCTCCGGTCGTTCACTCGTTCGCCGACTTCCGTCCGTTTCCACCCCATTGCGGGGTCGAGGCACTTTGCCCTCGATCCTCTCACCCTTCTTGCAGGTCCAGAGACGTCAAGGAGCACCTGGGACTCGTTTTGGATCCTCGCCGAGGTTCTTGGAGCCTCCCAGCTCTGTCGTACCCTCGCGAGGACTATGGCCATCACCGGAGGGTTTTGGAGTCACCAGGAGCTAGAGGAGGACCCCATGAAGCGTCACGGCCATTTTGGAGCTCAAGAGAATGCTGGAGGACCGAGAACGGAGGCAGGGAAGGTCGCCATCACCGACCTTCTTCCCTGTTTTTTGTCCGAGCTCCCCGCCGTTGGAACAGGGTCGAAGCCCAGATCATTCAGCCACCGTTAGATCTTCATGCGCCCTCACTGTTCGATCAGCCCATGGAGATCTAATCGTGGCCATTGAAGCCAAAACCATCATTGACCGTTCAGATCGCGACACGTGGCAAGTGGAAGCGTTTCAGTCGTCAGATCTATCGGCGTTGGATATTTTGCACTTTCACCCTCGTCATTTTGTGTATGTATTTAATAGTCAGAAACTTTCATTTATAGTTTTACATTTTGTGTAATATTTGCATAGACACCCCCGTACTTTTCATATTTGCACTCGGGTCCCTGTCCACGTCACCTCACGTGCCTGTGCGCGTGAGGGGGTGGAAATTTTGCAGAGGACCCCTTACGAGTTTCGTTATTTCATTTCCATCGAGTAACTATTTTGTAATGTTGGAATATTTTTGGAAAATTTACAGTTCAGCCCCTCAGGTTCTGTTAATTGCTTTTAGGTCCTTGGTAATCGCGTGCCTTGTACACGAGACCTCGGAAATTCTGCATGCATACCCCTGGGACTTTGGTTATTTGTGATTGGACCTGAGATTTTGTTAATTAGTTATAAATTTCTGGAAAACTGCACGTTGGCCCTGGATGTTTTGGACATTTACATATTTGCCCTTGCTAGTAGTGTAGTTTCTCTTTGTTGTCTCTACTTATTTCATGCATCCATAAAATTCGAAAAATCACCAACAAATAGGCATACATTCCTGTTGATTGTTCTTCCATGCTATATTTTTAATTTGCATTTTTGTTGCATTTTATTATTTAAAAAATTCAGAAACATGCATTTTCTTCACTGTTTACATTAGAAAATACATAAAAATTATAAAATGTTCTTGAAAATTTCCAAAAAAATATATTTCGTGTGTTTTTGCATATTTTGACTTCAGACCAAAAATCATAAAAAATACAAAATAAAACTCCTAAAAATAACAAAACCCTAAAAACCTTCATAAAAATCTTAAAAATTCCACAGAAATATTAAAAATATAATTTTTGAATCTAAATTTTCTATATTTTAGTATATTTACTTTAAAATTAATTTGAGGAATTTTGGACTCTGTTTGATATTTTACATCCTCATTTTAGTTTCAACATTCAATTTTGTTCACTGTTTTTAGTATTTTTTATTTTAAAAATACCAAAAAAGGAAAATTTTGAAAAATCACAAAAGTATTATAAAAAGATAAAAAGCACAAAAACATACTATTTCCTCAATTTTGAATATTTTCACCTATATATACATATCCCTTTCTTATCTCTCTTGTGCATATATATCCTATATAGTTCTATAGCTTTATTAAGAGAGAATATATATATATATACAAAATATAAAAATAAAATACAAAATCAGTAAATTAAAAATCAAAATACAAAAAAATATAAAATCAAAAATTAAATAAAAAAATATAAAATTAAAAACCCACAAAAATAACATACTTGTAGACATTTGATCACTTTCATTCTTGAGCTTGATTGCCTGATCTATCCTGCTTGTTCCTTGTGTTCGACACTCTACACATACTTGCACCTATACACATCTTTGTTGTAGAGTTATAATAAATTTTAACTCCGCACATTTACTTTCATTGCTTGATTTATCTGTTGTGGGTTAATTGTTGATTAACCCGGGTATCGTGAGCGGTCGCCGCCTTGTGTGAGACATATTTAGACCCTCACGAGATCCGCGTTATCAGTATCAGTTGAAACATTTATGTGATTTGGTATCTATGAAAATGAAGAATCAAAAGAATATAAAAAATCAACATATATTAGCTTGGTGTCTAAGCATTTACGCAACAATTAAATGTATGCACATACCTAATAAAAGTTTATGCAACAAAATATAGAATTAACTGAACATAAAATAACATGGTAGCTAAGCATATATACAACAACTTAACATGGTAGCGAAGCATGTATGCAACAACATGTAAAATCAACTGAACAACATGATAGCTTAGCATGTATCTAGAAACATATCGAATCAATTGAACATATAAGAACAAGGTAGCTATGAATTTATGCAGCAACACAAACATATAAAATCAAGTGAACATAGTATAAGAATATTGTAGCTAAGACGTGTATAAGCATTATTGAATAATTAATGTGAATCCAAATCGTGAAACCGGTTATGCATACATCAGAACTCCTTGGAACATGTTACAACAGGAACACGAGCAAGACATACTTGGACATACTTGGACAATTCTCACAATGAGAAGCAAAGACATCAAGATATAAGAAGCCACTCAAGATCTACCCTAATCAATGTGGAATTACACTAGATCCTCCACTTTAAATAGCATCTACAAGGGGAAGGAGGAAACCCTAAACCTCGCGTCGACCTCAATCGAAGTGAATGATAAGAGGGGATAAGTTAAAGATGGTAGAAAGACACAAATGACAATACATTGGAACTACTACTTATATGTGAGCATTCAAATCTTTTCCAATAGTAGTAGACCATAGTCAATCATAGTTATTGCAAATCTAAGCATACCTCATGATGCAGCCCATTTTCAAAGGAGAAAGATAAAAGCAAAGCATCTAAAATACCAGGATCATGGGTCTTTCTCATAAAAGTAAAGGACAAAGTCGACAAAATAGGATCATGGACCTACTTTCCTTAAAGGAAGTAGGATGTGACAGTACTAGAAAATACACAATACATGTGGCATGTGCAAGAGGAAGGGAAAAGTCATTACCTTTTGGGATGTTCCATCGAGATCTCCTCTTGCTTGATTTAACAAATTGGACAACTCAGATGACAATGAGAATGCGTGAATGGAGAAGGCATAAAGTTCTCTATGCAATGATGCCTTAGAGCATCGATTAGGTAAACTCTGACTACTCCACAGGCCCTCTGAATGCCCTATTCCGGCAAAAATGCAGGCGCTCCGATGACAGGAGAGAGAGTGAACAGTTAGGATTTGAGAGGACAACCCATTTTCTTATTTATAAGAAAATTGCATTTCTGGATGCGGTTCTGATCTTAACTAGATCCTGACTCACTTACACTAAAATGACCATATCTTTAGCTCTCAAGCCTCGATGTTATTGAACTCAATGAAAAGATCTCGATGAGATCTATGAAATGAAGTGGTCACTTGTCCAATTTGAATAGAAATGCTCCATATTTCAAAAAGAAAAATACGAGATTTTGTAATCTCATCTAGGTTCTCAATTAAATATGAGACTGTCTAGCATAGGGTAGGGTTTCCATGAGTTGATTTCTAGCAACTGGTGTAGTACTTCTTGTTGTTGGCTTTCAAGCTGTGTATGCTTAAGAGTGCTATTAATACTTGGAAGTTAGCCAATGCACCGAATTTCACTAAGGTTCATGACTCACTAATCGCTTTTGTTAGAGAACCACGCTCAAGTGGAAATCAATTCTACTGAATCCTCTTTACTAGAAAGACTTTACTTACTTCAGTCTCGGGATATGGCTAATGAGAATAACCTATCCACTTTGCCCTTGCTCATGGTGAAAGAGGGTTAAAAGAAGGTAGTGATTTAAATTCAATATTCTCGCATGTTCAAGCCTCCAAGCACAAAGTGATTAATGGCATTGTTGAGTTTATGTTGATGATGTCCTCACATTAGACTGGAACTTGATCGAAATGCATATTCTAAAAATCTTTAAAAGGCTTTTTATAAGTGATACTTCGCATTCCTGCCCTTACTAGATAAATGTTCTTGATATGGACTTTGGGAAGGAGATTAGCTCTAGAGCTTTAATCGATATCGAAATTAAAAGGGAGGTATTTGACCTAAAAAGAGATAAGGCCCCAAGACTTTGTTTTCTTGGTAAACTTCCATCAATACTATTTGTCCATCAATAAACATAATGTTACGAGCCTTTTCCATAACTTTGCAAGTTATGATTTTTATAGTAGTGGACATGACCTAATTATTGATAATAAACATGCAATGTTCACTTTAGCCCCTAAGAAAGATAATACACCGAGAATTGAGAACTATTGACCTATTAGTCTCATTATTTTTGATATAATGATCATTTTGAAAGCTATCGCTAATTACGTGGCTGGTGATGGTTGCATCGCTTCTTATGAACAGTTCTATGCTTTATTCATGCATAGATCGATACAAGACTATATGCCTACGATGATTAAAATTATCGCAGATTGGAGGAGACAAGGGAATAATGGAGCAGCTATTTAAGTAGACTTCCAAAAGGCCTTCAACTTTGTGGATTGGACTTGTTTGTTTAACACCATGAATTTGTCACCGACACTGCTCTTATCTCTTTGATTCTAAAATGCTAAATTTTGTGAAGCCTGTGGTGAGAGTTAATAATACTAATTCAACAATATGCATTCCTCCTTGAAAGGGGCTCATTTTCTCCCTTGTTTTTTAACTTCCCTATGCACATTCCACATATACTAATAACTCATGCGCACGAAGTATGAAGGATATGGTATAATCCTCAAGTGCATCACGGAAGCGTGATCGTTGTATCGGATACGACGAGGAACGACTAGTCGCACTAGTTATTCTATGCAGCGGAAATTAAAAATTTTTCATGTGACGAAACCACATGATCCAAGAACACTTCTCGGATCGTTTCGTCTAAAACACAAACAAGTATAAGGGTTACCTCTTGAAACGTGGTTGTGATCGAGTCTCTAAACAAAGAGACCTCCTGTCTCAAGTCCGATCTGACGGAGGAGACGCTTGCGAGCGTGGGGATGAACCGCGTGCTTCTCGCAATCCTGTTGATGATCCAAGTGACGGATCTCCTGATCTCGACACCCGAGATCCGATGTCTTCTTCATGAGCGAGGCGTACCGAAGGAGACGGAGATCCACGAGCAAAGAGTCGGGCAGCATAACGACGACGCTGCGATGATGGAGAACCTCTTTGGGGCATCCATGGTGGACGGTCATGAGAGGGAGAGGGGGAGAGAGAGAGATTTGTTGTCTCAACTATTGTGTAAAAAAGATCAAAGGGGTGCCTCTCCTTTTATAACATTTTGATATCCATGGATCTCAATCCATGGGACAACACAAATCCAATGGCTCTCATTGATTGTGTTTCTTTCAATGGTCATGATTTATTGCTAAAAACACAACAACAATTAATTTAATTAAATTAAATATATATTGAATAAATCATCAATATATAAATTAATTTAAAACAAATCAATATGGGAGATTTAGGAAGGAGGCATGCCTCCCTTCCATATAGGGGGTGGCGGCACTCCTTGAATCCAATTCAAGGAGGCCGTCCATCCTCCTTAATAGGAAGGAGGCACTCCTCTTTCTTATTCATGAGATCTTATATCTTATGAAAATCTCCATTATTTACAACAACTATTTGTTGTAAATTATTCACACAAATAATCCATAATTATTTTATGAACATTGCAATCATGCCATTGGAAATTAGTGAATCATATTCACAACCCGAAATAAAATGTAAATTACATTTTCAATTTAATGTCCAATGTGAATCCAATTCACATTGGACATTTAATTAACAAATGTAAATTACAAATAGCTCTCTCTTATATATTATAAATATGATTAATATGGATGTTGCTATCCACATTATTCATATCCATGATAATTAAATCACATTTAATCATCTTGGATCTCTATTCTCTTGTTCTCAAATATGAATCACATTTATATTATTCACATCTTTGATAATCAAATCACATTTAATTATCTAAGATAGATCTCTTTATAATATGAATCGAATACATATTAATCAAGATAATTAAATCACATTTAGTTATCCATTTTCTCAATGCTCGTATACATTTATCAACAATAGAATTATCATGAACCCTTTCAAGGATAATGCGCTTTCTCCGCAGATACTTGGAGATAAGGACAGGGCGATTGTATTGTTACACGTATAGTGACTTGGATATTGAGATCATATCTCAAAACCAGATCGCGTGCCTCCCTTAGATACTTGATTAAATCAAGACCGTAAATCTAATCTTCGCATTGCATCTGAATCACATTCAGATCAGTGTCCAATACTTGGACTAAGAACAGATTACTTTTCTACTGAGAGGAGTCACTACAATCCAGACCCGTTTCATCATTCCCTAGGAATGGAAGTGTCATAGTTATACAATCGTTTATGATAACATCACCCTCAGGTATTCCCAATACCTGTACATCCTGCATACTAGGAGACTCAGATCAACTTCTGCTGTCTGACCCCTGAGGTCTCATTATGACACATTCACCACGTCCGAGAGCTACAAGGGAGAGATCAAAAGCAAACTCCGACCTCAACTTTATACTGTCTACTTCATGGTTTTATCAGTAAGTTTCTCATTCGATCATTGGGAGTCAGTATCGATCATATACTTTCTAAAAGCATATATCATACCTAGGTCTTGATCATATACTTTCCAAAAGTATATATCAAACCTACAAATTCAGTCAAGCTTCCAAAGCGAGATGACCGCGCACGGAATTTGATTCTTCTCAATATCTCATGAGTGAGCTCATGCCAACCGGTTCAGTATTGAACATGTATGATGCCTTTGAGAGATCGTATTACTATATGCCCTTACATGCACACCAGCACGCCGGTGCATAGACCTTGGTTAGGTCATCAACCTATTGGTCTGCCAAATGTACATACTCAGACATATAGCAACACATATGTCTCCGACCAGAGGATGCGTGCCTGTATCGTGACAGCATACGATATAGGACTTTGGTTATCTCGATCTCGTTAAGTCAACTCTTTGACCTAACTAATCTGACACCTCCGAATCTCTATTCCTATGCAGAGGACCTGCATCAAGAGGTCGGTCAGATATCAGCCTTTAGAGATAAGGATTGCCATCTCCTACTCAGGCTGGAGATCATCTCTTAATAATCATTCGACGGTGCTTGATGAGTCCTCAATCTAACTCTTTAGATATTCATCCAAGGACCAACCTCTATGATTCAACAGTTGAATGAACAGCTGTATGATCATCAAGATGGCCATGGTACATAACCCTAATTGTACTAAGGGACCTATTATGCAAATTATTCATTCTTCATTTCAGATCAGGGAATGATATTTGCAATAACATTTATTGCAAAATGGCTCGCCATGAGCTCGCATGTCCAACAATCTTCCACTAGCCCAAAGAGCCATTAATGGGCTAATCATTTAAACCTGCACTCATGTGACAATCATAGGCTATTTAGAAAATAGCTAGGTAAGCTGATCAGTCACTCTGTTCCTACGAGACTACGTCAAGTCCTTTTGCGACACTTGCATATCCCCAGTAACAGTGCTCACATCTAATGTGAATGTTGCATTTCATGCAACCAATACTCAATCTTGTTAAAGCTATTATAGTGTCCTTGACACTATAGCTTAATAATTGTTATAACTAATATTTCCATAATCCTTATCAGAATACCCTTATTCCTGGAGATCACTATCTCTTAAGGTATCCACAGTTAAGACATTTTTGATCTTTATCTATAAAGTCTTAAGCTTTTGAAGATAAGACTTTGAGATAATACTTTGAGATCACTAAAGCCAAGTATTTTATTTCCATAGTAGGATTAGTAACAGTTTACTACTCCCACTGCATGGCAGCCATCTGGCTTTTGTACACATCTAGCGCACACCCGGCTTCTCAGAACTGATACCCAAGGGCAAGTAGTTCTAGCATTCACTTCCTCAACTCTTTGAGGTGCTATCCCTTTAGATAGGTCAGTACCATATCTTAAGGGATGGAAGCCTTTCTTAGAACTTTCCATAAAATGGAATATGTCCAAGGTGTACTACTAATGTGACAGTCCCAATACCTTCTTCTCTTTGCTCCTGAACAACTTCAGAACTAAGATCTAATAGGCATCTTTGAAATCATATTTCAAGATATGGAATAACCAGTCTATAAAACACTTATTATCATCCTTATATCATTCCAAATGATTAGGATATTATCTACATTTAGCACGATGAACAGAAAGGCACTCCCACTAAGCTTCATATGGTTCATCAAGATTCTATATGAAATCATAACATTTATAATTTCATCAAATCTTATGTTCCAGCAACAAGAAGCTTATTTGAGTCCATAGATGTATTCCCTAGCTTGCAAACCTTGCTTTCTTTAACCATGAAGCCCTGGTGCTACTTCATGTGAATATCCTCATATAGGTATTCATAGAGGAATGCAGTATTGACTTACATCTTGAAGATGCAATAGTCAAGTTGTGTAGCTAAGGTTAGCAATATTCTGATGGTTTTAAGCATGGTCACTGAAGAGCAAGTCTCATTGCAAGCAATGTCTTCTCTTCCGGTGTGTAGCTCATGGCTACGAACCATGCTTTAAAGGTCTCTATCTTCTCATCGGGTTCCTTTTCTCTTGAAGATTCATTTACACCTTTACATGTCTTGCCCATATAGGTGGATCCTCGAGGGTCCATCTACAACACTTGTATATGAAGTCTACATTAGACTTGCTAACATCCATCTATCCATGCTATGATCTTCATAAGCTTCATCACATGAAGTTCGATCATTGTCATATTTCTCCAACACATGGAATCCTTCCTCAAACTCATTTGAAGAGGTTTTAGTGTTTTTTCTTTAATTGTCCTTTAGTTTCCAATTTCAGGAGCCTCATTATCTTTTTAAGATTAAATGAGTTCCTGCACTTCATTTTCATCTTGATTCTTAAGAGTCTCAACCTCTAAGAATCACATTCTCAGAGATGAGATATTTTAAGAATCTCAAGGTCATAAAGTAGGTATCCAATACCATCCTTTATTTTCCTAATGAAGTAGTACTCTCTAGTGCTAGATTCCATCTTGTATGGAACCTTATTAAGGATATACATTGTAGTCTCTACTACACATATATACCTGGAAACTAAGGGATAATTATGCTAAAATTCATCATTGATAAGATCATGTCACACATGATCCAATTGTATCTCCCTATAACTCTATTGAGTTAAGGTGTCTTAGGAGGATTGAGACAGAAATGATATTCATATCTCTATAAGGTATCCTTTGAATTCATCTAATAGGTACAGGCTACCTAGATTAGATCAAATTCATTTTATCTTCCTTCAAACTTTGATTGTAAACCAAAATTGTGAAATCTTTGAACATTTCAAAGGTCTCTAGGTGAAGAGAAGAAATCTCATATCATATATAATCATCAATAAATATCACATATCCATAATGTTTACTATGCATACATCAATATGTATGAGATCCTGAATACCTTGACATCTTACATCATTCCCAAAGAAAGGGTGTATTGGACATTTTTCTTTGAATACAATATTCATAAGTATGTAAGTTTTGAAATTTTAGACATTCTAAAGTTTCATCTCTTACTAGTCTATTGATCAAATCAATAAACAAATGTCCAAAGCTTGATTCTAGATCATTGTCAAATGATCTTCATCCTCCTATTGATCTTAAGGTTTAATTTCAGTATTTAGAAAGGTTAATGAACCATTCATTAATTTTCTAATTTAGTGGAGTCTACTAGATTTTAGATTACTATCTGAAATATCTCCATCATAACTCTTTATGATAGATTTATTACAGAATTCATATTTATTTCCAACATTTAGAAACAAACAATGAGTGTATTCTTATATCTAGGTCATAGAGACATTCTCTAAGACTAAGGGCTCTCCCACTGAAATTAACAAGTCTATCAATCCAACAGAGATTGTTGCAACAATTGCATCAATATCCATGTGGATAACTACAGACCATAAGATCAAATTTTCATGTCTTCTTAAACATATGCAACCCGTTGCAAGTGTTGTTAGAAGATTGAGATACAATATTAAGACTTTATCTTATTTAATAAGCAAGTCAATATTAATGATTTATGTAGATTATTTTGATGCTCTATCCGAGTCCTTCTCTAAGGATTCTAGACAGACTTGATAGTCATACTATCAACACATCAACTTATTGCAGTATTGGCATTCATCCAACTCTTTGGATGACATATGAAAGTCATAGATGTACAGTCAACTCTTTGACCATACTTCTTACTCGGGTCCAACCCATGCTTCCATTGCGCTCCCTTTATCTATAAGCAATCATTGCTTAAGATTAAGGATCTCTTATGTCAAATTCAAAAGAATTCAACGTAAGAGCATTTCAACATTTATTCATGCTTCATTAAATTCATGAATATTATGAAGCTTCATAAATGACTAGAGTATATACAGTAGAATAATGACACTCATCATGTCTACATCCATCTAGACTCATAAAACATTGGTTCAGGTAGGTATTCGAACATTTTGAATACATCATCTCTTTTGAAGCCACCATTCTGCACGATGCAGATGACCATGTCATTCATGGTTAAATGTCAAGAGCACATATGTATGCCAGAACATCTTCTTAGATTTTATAAGAATTAATTGACAATTGTGATCATCATTGACATGTCACTTCCAAAGTACATCCGATGAGATCAATACTGTAGAGACATACAAACCCTAAGGTTGTAGTCCTATTATCTATTTAATTGTCATTCCTCAATATTATGAGGAAACTTGCACATTGCAATCACATGCATTATGTGTCCAACTGCAAGTACAATATCTGGATCATGGGTCCAATCCATGATGTTTTACTGGTAATTATTGAGTATAACATTGAGTGGGTTTAATGAAGGATTATCTGAAATAAGAAATTTGCATGAATATAAATATATATATATATATACATTTTACTTTGATTTAGGAATTTTTATATCAAAGTTATCTTGCCTTATCAACACTGAAAGTTCATTCCCTTAATCAATTTCAATGTAAGAGATATACTTATCATTATATCTCAGCAAGATCTGGGATCTCCTTCCTTATCTCTGTTACATCCCAATAATATGAGAATCTGCAACTCCGATAAAAAGAAGCGAGAACATATTCCGCCTTGCAAGTCCAACTTGCATTTCCCAATTCGATCTTTAACATCCGGGCCCACCACCCCTAAGGCGATGTTGACCCGTCATTAATTGAACCAACCGTCAACAGGAACACAACTCGCTATGCGCAATCTAATATCGCCCCAATAATATGAGGATCCGATATTGGGGTCACTATGCATACGTCCTTACTCTTTCGAGAAGCGAAGAGCTCGATCCAAATGGATCGTATGCAGGAGATGTCACTTCGGACAGGCGTCTCCTATATACAATATCTGGTGATGGAACCCTTCCCCTTGACGGGAGACCATGGATGTCACTTATGTGATCCTCCATATCATATTCAAATTCTAATTAATCACTATGAATCATATTCATTATGATTAATTCTTCCAAGGGAAATAACATCTCTATTCATAATAGAGTATTTTAATTTTAATTGGATTCCAATTAATCTAATCATATCAAATTAATGATCTAATTAATATCCAACAAACATTTTATTGTTACTTGAATTATGGTATTATCTTAAATACGTATTATTTCGAATTTTAATAATTAGAAATACATCATGATTTCTTAAGCATTATACTAACCCTACCCGCTGTCATGGCCAGTATCGACGAGGGCGGGACAGACCACATACGTTGCAACTCGCAACCCCAATGCTCTCCGACTAGACACCATATCCACCTCGGGAAAGGATAATGCAAAATAGATCACTTTGTACTTGAGATGATCATCGGTTCTTCAACCGAAATTATACCATATAATAATAATCAAAACAATTTTGATTAACATTGTAATGAGATTTGCTAAACAAATCCCAAGTCTTATTCAAGCAACATGTTTGTTGGAATGTAGATCATGTAGATCATGTAACCAATTAGTGATCTAGATCACATCTAATCAAATATTGGTTAAGGCAATGTCATTTAAGGAAATAATTATCATCAAATATTTCTCAAATATTTATGTACAATTATTCCAGGAAATTAAACAATTTAATTTCACTAATTGATAAAATGACAATCAGTCGGTTCTTAATTAGGAAAGTATTTCCAGCAGTGACCCTCACTTACTAAAAATATCATATCTCAATCAATTTAAATCCAAATTAAGTAAAGTAAGTTCCTAAAGTATGCTAATTTGATTCACAACAGAATCTAAGTGATTTGCATGCATTTCAAGGCGTTTCAAATCCGCAATTAATATTTTAATTACGTCATGATCCGCAGTCCCCGAAACAGTGGATACATGTTCACTAAAATGAACATAACTTGAGCATACGGAATCCAAATCACGCAAACTCAGATCCTATGGTTTCCTTATTTAATGGAGAACTAAATCTAATTATTATTTTCGTGTTTAAATAATTTAAACAGTGTCGAAAATAATATCAAAACAGAGATGCGAAAATGAAATGTAAGAAAACTTTCGCAGGTCCTAATGAACCCAAGTCGTCCTCGATTAATGGATCGTATCCAAAACCACCGACCTAAGGCTCTGATACCACTTAAAGGATATGGTATAATCCTCAAGCGCATCATGGAAGCGTGATCGTCGTATCGGATACGATGAGGAACGACTAGTCGCACTAGTTGTTCTATGCAGTGGAAATTAAATTTTTTTCATGTGACGAAACCACATGATCCAAGAACACTTCTCGGATCGTTTCGTCTAAACCACAAACAAGTATTAGGGCTACCTCTTAAACATGGTTGTGATCGAGTCTCTAAACGAAGAGACCTCCTGTCTCAAGTCTGATCCGACGGAGGAGACGCTTGCGAGCGCGGGGATGAACCGCGTGCTTCTCGCAATCCATGTTGATGATCCAAGCGACGGATCTCCTGATCTCGACACCCTAGATCCAACGTCTTCTTCACGAGCAAGGGGCACCGAAGGAGACGGAGATCCACGAGCAAAGAGTCGGGCAGCATAACGACGACGCTGCGGCGATGGAGAACCTCTCTAGGGCATCCATGGTGGACGGCCATGAGAGGTAGAGAGAGAGAGAGAGATTTGTTGTCTCAACTATTGTGTGTTAAGAAGAGCAAACGGGTGCCTCTCCTATTATAAGGATCTCAATCCATGGTTCAACACAGATCCAATGGCTCTCATTGATTGTGTTTCTTTCAATGGTCATGATTTGTTACTAAAAACACAACAATAATTAATTTAATTAAATTAAATATATATTGAATAAATCATCAATATATAAATTAATTTAAAACAAATCAATATGGGAGATTTAGGAAGGAGGCATGCCTCCCTTCCATATAGAGGGTGGCGGCACTCCTTGAATCCAATTCAAGGAGGTCGTCCATCCTCCTTAATAGGAAGGAGGCACTCCTCTTCCTTATTCATGAGATCTTATATCTTATGAAAATCTCCATTATTTGCAACAACTATTTGTTGTAAATTATTCACACAAATAATCCATAATTATTTTATGAACATTGCAATCATGCCATTGGAAATTAGTGAATCATATTCACAACCCAAAATAAAATATAAATTACATTTTCAATTTAATGTCCAATGTGAATCCAATTCACATTAACATTTAATTAACAAATGTAAATTACAAGTAGCTTTCTCTTATATATTATAAATATGATTAATATGGATATTACTATCCACATTATTCATATCCATGATAATTAAATCACATTTAATAATCTTATATCTCTATTCTCTTATTCTCAAATAATATGAATCACATTCATATTATTCACATCTTTGATAATCAAATCACATTTAATTATCTAAGATAGCTCTCTTTATAATATGAATCAAATCCATATTAATCATGATAAGTAAATCACATTTAATTATCCATTTTCTCAATGCTCGGATAAATTTATCAACAATAGAATTATCCTGAACCCTTTCAAGGATAATACGCTTTCTCCGCATATACTTGGAGATAAGGACAGGGCGATTGTATTGTTCCACGTATAGTGACTTGGATATTGAGATCATATCTCAAAACCAGATCGCTGGCCTCTCATAGATACTTGATTAAATCAAGACCGTAAATCTAATCTTCTCATTGCATCTGAATCACATTCAGATCAATGTCCAACATTTGGACTAAGATCAGATTACTTTTCTACTGAGAGGAGTCACTAAAATCCAGACCCGTTTCATCACTCCCTAGGAATGGAAGCGTCATGGTTATACAATCGTTTATTATCACATCACCCTCAGGTATTCCCAATACTTGTACATCCTGCATACTAGAAGACTCGGATTAAACCTGAAGTGGATCAACTTTATACTGTCTACTTCATGGTTTTATCAGTAAGTTTCTCATTCGATCATTGGGAGTCAGTACCGATCATATACTTTCCAAAAGCATATATCATACCTAGGTCTTGATCATATACTTTCCAAAAGTATATATCAAACCTACAAATTCAGTCAAGCTTCCAAAGCGAGACGACTGTGCACGGAATTTGATTCTTCTCAATATCTCATGAGTGAGCTCATGCCTTCCGGTTCAGTAATGAACCTGTATGATCCCTTTGAGAGATCGTATTACTCATATGCCCTTACATGCACACCAGCGAGCCGGTGTATAGACCTTGGTTAGGTCATCAACCTATTGGTCTGCCAAATGTACATACTCAGACATATAGCAACACATCTGTCTCCGGTCAGAGGATGCGTGCATGTATCGTGACAGCATACGATATAGGACTTTGGTTATCTCGATCTCGTTAAGTCAACTCTTTGACCTAGCTAATCTGACACCTCCGAATCTCTATTCCTATGCAGAGGACCTACATCAAGAGGTCGGTCAGATATCGGCCTTTAGAGATAAGGATTGCCATCTCCTACTCAGGCTGGAGATCATCTCTTAACAATCATTTGACGGTGCTTGATGAGTCCTCAATCTAACTCTTTAGATATTCATCCAAGCACCAACCTCTATGATGCAACAGTTGAATCAATAGCTGTATGATCATCAAAATGGCCATGGTACATAACCCTAATTGTACTAAGGGACCTATTATGCAAATTATTCATTCTTCATTTCAGATCGGGGAATGATATTTGCAATAACATTTATTGCAAAATGGCTCGCCGTGGGCTCGCATGTCCAACAAAGTATGCATCGAACATTTAGAAGCGCTACACAATAAGATTGAAGATTGTCTTTCTATTACAATGGTATCGATTACTTTTATCGCATAAAGTTGCATGAGCACCTTCCTTATACAATTATCGTCGATAATCGATGTATCGGAGGATGCCAAGCTATAAGAACATGCTTCCTAATCATGTAATTATGCAATAACATATTCTTAATATAAGTCATTCAATGTAAATGAGGTCTTTGATTGTTCCTTGACAAGTGAATTAATTTCTCTTGGATCTGGCATGAGTAGTATGATTTTTTAATGTCCTGAATGCATCATAAGTAACATTAATCTCCAAACTAATGTTTAAGTCATTAGGTAATCATATCCTTTAATATTCAATCCACCACATAACATGAAAGCTGTCTATTTGGTTTAGTGTATAAATTCTGCATGTTTTGGTTAAAAATATGTTGTTATAGAACAAACAGCTTAAACTAATGCGCCCATTCCGAATTAGGCATTTCCTGACAGTACATTTGGTAGGAAAGATTATAGATAAGTGTTTTTTATTTAAAAAAAGGAGAGAAAGTGTTGATTGACATCACATACTGAATCTTTTGGTAATGTACATATGAGTTGATTGACATTGTATGTATGATACCTCCTTGATTATCTGTTTATACGATCATTAACTAAAATGTGTCTATGATTAAGTAATTGCTGGGCTCCATAAATGGTCGAAACCATACCTAATTGAAAAAGAATGTTATCCAGATGCATTTCAAGTTGCTGCGGTAAAACAAGTCAAGTTGATCCTTTTGCTTTTCCAGTGTACAGTCAAATGTTTTTGGCAATTCCTCGTGGGAGGACGATGTGTTATAAATTTTGAATTCAAGTTTTCGATCGTTGTTTATATTTGGTCGTTGAAGCGCATTCTCAAAAGACTTGTATCTAGAGCTGTAGCAATGAGTACGTGGTTTGGTAATACACCAATTTGGTCACTATTACTAAATAAAATTATTTTGTTTACTTCTGATTTCCAAATAATTTGGTTAGGGGTAAGTACTTTAAGATGGTTTTTTCGATTCGCTCTCCACTTCAAGATTCCTAAGTTCATAGCTTTTGTGATAGCTTTGTTGATGTTACCACCAAATAAAAGACATGCTTGGGAAAGTTGTCTGTTTCTCCCAAAATGATCAGTTGAAATCCCTTGATTATTTCCGTGAGAATGATGTTTGTCCTCGAAGAGCCGGAAATTCTTCCATTACGAAAAAGGTTGTGATAAGAAATGCTCAATTTTATTTAATAAACATACTTACACACATACACATAGAGAGAGATACACATGTAGGCATATACATGTGTGTATGTGTGTGTGTATGTGTGTGTATCTATGTATGTGTGTAGGTGTATATGTGTGTATAGATGTGTCTATTCTATGCATATCATAATACAAACACGAGCCAAATCAATAGATAAATTCTAAATGAATCCTGCCAACATTATCACGCAGTATAACACATTATATGTACAAATCAATAGATAAGCTTATCACGTAGTATAACATATTATAGATGTACAACATAACCCGTTATGGATATATGCATGTTCAACTGATTAATATTAATGAGATAAAATTTTAAATAAACGATTATTTAAAGTTATCGTCATTGAAGTTAATAGGTTTTTGGCACTGACTTGAATTAAGTGGTTGTAAGGGTCGTAACTATCAAAGCCTTCGAGAGGCTTACGGTTCAAGGAATGGAACGAAGCAAAAGATAAGCTCTTTACGAATGTAGTTACATTATCAAGTATGTTTATCAATCGCTTATGGCGGCGGTTAAGCCATCAAAATCACCTAAAGATTTGTGAACTAATACAATTAAAATTATTGATCAAATTAATTAAGGACAAATGGTGCTTTATTTTTTCAAGTCAAAGGAGAGGTAACACGCATAGGTGTCCGCTCCAAATTTTATTAATAAAAAAATTAAAAGACAAGTACAGCTTTCGACAACAAGACATTAAAAGTCAAGTACAACTTTCTCTCCACATGTCTTTGGTGCTTTACGTAATGGATATTCATCCACACAACAAGACAAATCTCATTATGCAACAAGATAAGGGTGTGTGTGTAAAATTTACAAATGATAGTTGTATTGGCGTAATAAGGAAACTTTATATGAATAATTGTATTAATGTAGCAGCTCATACTATAAAACTTATAAGAGAATTAACACGAAAACTCGTGTATTCTATCTTCATGATCAATGGCATGTGTTAGAAGTTATACCAATTGCAAATGTATGTTTATGAATAATATTGTAATAAGGTAAATAAGAAAATTTATGAGCCCCTCCTATTGGAGAATATTTATTCTTGCTAATTATGTTATGGATGAATTTATTTTAAGTAGCTTAATTGAGACCTAGATGGAGAAATTATGCATATATGGATGAATTTATTTATTATGCAACATGATGGAGAAATTGATGGAGATGATATTAATAGAATAAATCCATGCTGGCTAAAGTGGAGAGGGGCCTCTGTTGTTCTCTGTGATAAGAAAAATCTTTTAAAATTAAAGGAAAGTTTTACAAAGCAGACGTAAGACATGCTATACTCTATGGATCGGAATGTTGGCATGTGAGCCATAGACATGTGCAGAGAATGAATGTAGTAGAAATGAAAATGCTAAGGTGGATGTGTGGACACACACATGTAAAGATTGGATTCAGAATGATGCAACCAGAAAGAAAGTTGGTGTAACTCCGATCAAGGATAAGATGCAAGAAAACTGCTTAAGATGGTTTGGTCATTTGCAAAGAAGATCAGCCGATGCACCAGTTAGGAGATGCGAGTGTTGGGGATGTTGAGCCAACTAAGAGAGGGCGAGGACGGCCCAAGAAGTGTTGGAAAGAGACCATATGAAGGGATCTTAGTTTTGTGGATATAATCCCGAGATTGATCCAAGATAGATCTTAATGGAGGCGAAGAATCCATGTAGCCGACCCTACTTAATTGTGGGAAAAGACTTTGTTGTTCTTGTTGTTGTTTAGCTTAATTGAGACCTAATTTTCTACACATAGATGCTTCGACCCCTACTCAGCACATATTGATTGTTAGGCTCATAACATGTCATTTTTTAAATAGCAAGGGAAATTAAAGATTGATCTATTGGTTATTCAGGGTTATTAATTGTGCATTGAGATTTTTAGACTGGTACAAGACTACTAATTGAGTATTTTTGGAAGGATATCTTTATATCCACTGGAATGAAGAAAACATGGTTGATGGTTTGAATTTGTTTGATCTTGTCATTTTGTAATAAAGACGGAAGTCATGGACTTTCATCCTTATTTATTATTATGAAAGTTTTTAAGTATGTTAATTATTGCTCTTTTGTGTTATGATGAATGCTTTTGTGAAACGATAGTATATTGGGGTCATTACATTTAGATCGTACGAGCCATAAAAAAGCTAAAGTTGGTTGTCAAGGGTTTTAAAAAAATAAAAAGTATCAATTATTTTGATACAAATTCTCTAGTGATCAAGATGATCGCAAATCAAATGCTTGTTACATTGGCACTCATATGAAATCTCTCCATCCACTCGACGGATCTAAAGACCAATTTTTACACAATAATATCAAGGAGAAAAGTGATATAGATTAGCATGCACTTGTGATACTTGTAGTAGGGGAAAGTTTGCAAGTTCATTGATTCTCTTTATGAAAGAAACAAACAAAAAGTTTGATAAGACTATTCAATCTTATGACTTTGAAGCTCCTCACCATTTCAAGGTGTGTGTAAATTCATTGTCTTCCACTTTTATATTGATGCCATATTAATGTTTGGTTGGTACAAGAGGATTATAATCAACGATATTGAGTTCTCCTTGAGCAGTACTTTTGAGATGAAGAATATGAGTATTACTAGTGTCATCTTTGGTTTGAAATTGAGTAAATTAATTTATGAGATTGGATTCTCTCTCAAGTTCACTATAGTAATTTGAATATTAACCGTTGTAAAATTGTAAGTAATCCTTTTTTGTTTATCCAACACAATTCAAAATAACAAAAGTGGAACTCATGTGTCTCAATTCAAGTACTCGTAAATTACATGAGGTCTAATGTAGGTTAAAAATTGTGTGAGACCCGATTTCATGATTGTATTGATCGTATTCTAGTTATGTTAAAGATAAATTATGTCAGGATAGGCAAGCAAATTCCTGCCATCTCGATATATTGTGATAATATGACCATAATTATCAATATTAAAACTAAACACAATCACACTCATATTTAAGTTAAAACCTTAATTTAAAATCTTGAAATGTGAAGGATATCTATTTGACAAGCCATTGGTTAAAATATTTGGTAGATACTCTATCCTATAGAGTCGATGCTTGGGATGAGATCAAGCCACAATAGCAACCTAAGCAAACTGAGTGGAGAACTCACAAAGTAGGTGCAATACGAACTATAACAAGTTGTTTGAAGAATAGAATTATTATCTTATGTTTGTGCATGTGTCTGATTCTTGTAGAGCACCAACTCTGATGATTGTCAACAAGAGTTTTTGCTATTGTATACTTCAATGTTAAGGCATAAAGTAAGACAAATCATTGTTTCACTACAAGGGTGAAAGTACTTGGAATCAAGTAGAGATTCAGACCAGAAGGTAAATTTACTGAAAGAAACATCTGGATAACTTTCTTTTCGCTTTGAGTATTTTTTTAATAATGAATTGTAGATGATTATTGTACTTGAGGGTAAAGTGCTCATGATGGATTCTCATGATTGAAACTATAGGTAAGTACGAGAGCAAAGGGGTATCCTATTAGTTGGTGCTAAACATTGGTGGACTTGTATATGGGTCCGTTTCTAAGCTTATATAGGAGTGGGTCAAATGTACTTTCGCAAGCGCTTGTGTTCGAGCTCGAGAGAGTAAAAATAGATCTCGAATATTTTGCTACATATTTTTGTCTTTTTTAATAAAGTAATCCATTCGATTAAGTTGTCAATCCAAACATTTTGATTCCCATAATATATTTTGGCATTCAATCTCTTTGAGGAGTCCAATGATCATTGGGTGGTTTATGAATTTATAAACAATTTATAAATCTACCTTCGTTTTGAGATTTGAAAATGTGGCAGTCTTTCACTTCTCGAAGCTTCCTTACTTTCGGCTAGTACGATTTTATGGCGTGCTTTCTAGGACGATCTTGATCATAGGGCATCGATCCTAATAATGAACTGTCGTATATCTAGAGAAGATCGCCAAACCTGTTGCTCAAGTAAAGTGAGAGTGAACATCCCGACCTTTCTCTTGTTTGATGAGGTTTTATGAGGTATGTTGGAATTTATCCCATAAGTGACCCATATAAAATATTTATGAGATGATAATTATTGGATTTTACCAAGTCAATGAATAAAACGTAACCACATTATCTTGATACGCATTGATGGTTAGTGGATTATCAGGAGTCGATTACGATAGGGTGTGTTATCCTTTTGAACCCTCCAACTCTACCTTTATAAAAGGGACATGCTCATTATGCAAGACACCGAATCAAGAGATTCAGAGAGCCACCATCAAAACTCTCAACCATCTGAGAGAGTCTTAACGATTGGGGTTAAGAGAAGGAGAAAGAAGGAAGAAAAGATCATTGTCAGTTTCTTCATCTTCTCCGTTATAAGTTTCTATTTGATTTGCGATGGAAGGAGGTAACTTGCGAATCATTATTTTTTTATTCTTTAATGATGCGTATAATTTTCCTACAGTGCTTATTTCCTTTGGAAGGATTTTCATGGTATCTTAAATTGAGACAATGCATATAAATTTAGGAACTATCTTCTAATTGAGAAAAATGGGGCTGGCCCTTGGCTGTCTCTGCCTCATTTTTCAACTAATTTTTTATTTTATTAGAAAATATCATCATATATTTTTATAACTATATCCCTCCAATATATCATTTCAATTTCGGCAAAAATAGAGACTCATATGTCCTTCATCTAAAATAGGTAATTTTAACAATCTTAGGTTTTTTATAATCGAGCTATTCTAGATGGAAGGCAAAATGAGTCTCTTTTTCTGACGAAATTAAAATGACATATTAGAGGATATAATGATAAAAAATATATGGCAGTATTTTAAAAAAAATGAAAAAAAATAACCGAAAAATAAGGTGAGGCAGCCCCATTTTTCTCGTACTTATTTTATATTTGTGCAATTGGTATGGTTTCATGCATTATAATTTCAATCACAAAGATACTAATTCCTCTTGAACTTGTAAACTAAAATAAATATCAGTTAATTTCATATATGGTACTTCCATTTTCAACCATATATGATAAACCTCCAAAACAATATTTATTTTTGAAGGTTTTTTCCTGGATCACGTAGGGATTGTTACGATGAAAATAAGGAACAAGGATGACCTAAAAGAAAAACAATAGATGTTATCCACGGATTGTTTATTTCAGTAAAATTACACATTTCGAGACAAGGGAGCCTTGTTCCTTGTCTGGATGGGACCATAGATCTTTTGCCATTTACTTACGGATGCAAATGGATACGGATATATCCGTATCTAATCTATCACTATATCTATTTTATACATATTTTAATGTTTCTCCAAAACAGATATGAATATCATTTTGACATCCATAAATATCTGAATCTTTTATATTTGTATCCATAACGAAATATGATTGTAAATTTATTTTTATTCATATATAACAAAATTTTATATTTTATCTCATCATATTTATTATAATTATTATGATACAAGTATGTTCAATATATTTATATCATGCATATTCTACCGACACATGTATATTTAAGCTAATATCCGATCAGTATCCGCTTTGCATCTACATCAGTTTCCAAAAGATACGGTAACATAGTTTTCATATCTATCAATATATGCATCTACACCTATAATCGTATTTTAAAATAGATAAGGGTCTGCATATGTATCTGCATCTGACCGTTTGCATCCTTACCCTACACATACACGGGGAATATTGTTATTACCCACACAAACGAAGTATTAGTGAGAAACAATAGATTTATCCCTTGGGAGAAGAAACTGAAATTTTCTTCTCTTTATTAAAAAGAAAGAAAGAAAAATATAAGGAAGTAGTTGGCTTTGATCACCAAAGGCTCTCTTTACATGAAAATAGATATGAGCTACATTTATGTGTCATATAAATACAAAAGTTGGTTGAATAGGGTGGGCTCTAATCTACAATAAACACATATTGAATGATGGGACGCATGTATAAAGCAATAGATATTAAAGCTTTAGTTGTAATTTAGTGAATTTAATTATATGTGATTCGCAATCATTTATGTTTTTAAATGGGTATGAATATAAAATTCACTTTGACATTTGCCAATATTTCGTGCTTCTCTTCTAATTAATATATAAACTTGTTATGGCTTCACTCAACATTGTTGGTAGAACGTGTTTCGAAATAAATATATTTAGTATATTTATTTTCTCACTCATCATTGTTGGTAGATACATGTTATGACATTAATATATTTAGTATATTTTTTCTAGCGTACATCATCCTAAACATGAAAATTTAAACTATCTCAAGAGTAGATCTGGCCAAAATACAGGTCGGGCCGGTCCATGGGCCGGGCCGAACGGGCTGAGGTTAAAAAACTCTGTCCAGAGCCGTCATGGGCCGGCATATGGCCCATTACGTTCTTTTTCCATTGAATTTTTTTATGATATTTAATATGTACAAATGATTTTATTAATACTATTTATACTTTATATAACTAATATAAGTAGTTTGCATGTTACATGACACTATTGAGTTTTATTTAAAACTAGTGTCACGCATGAAAAACTTAAAACGTATCATATTAATACATGTATTATTTGGCATATACTTATATATTTTTTTTTGCAGGTCAGATCGGACGGGCCCATGCTTAAATCTCCAAGCTCAAGTCCAGCCCACGAGCGGGCTAGGCAGGTTGGGCGAGCCCCCAGCCCGTCGGCCAAGTCTACTCAAGAGTAGACGAGACGAAGGACTTCACCTAAGTCTTGATGAGTGGATACTTGATCCATGCTTATCGCAAGAGGAGTCACAATAACTAGCCAAATGATTAAGAGATCAGATACAATGGCACAAGGTTAACAAACATACACTAAATTGAGTGCTAATCTTTATCGACTTGTGTACTATGTCAGGAGCATAGATGTAGTTTAAGTTATTTGATTTTATTTGATCAAAATGGTTGACAATCACCTGATTTTAACTTGATGTTATCACTTAATTTGGATCAAATTCAGTACCCTCTATCGATTATGCCAATTCTCATTTTTACTTACATGAGGGAAAACGAGAGGGGATAAAAAATGCAAGCAAGAAATGATCATGAATGCCCAGTTAGAATCACTTATAGTGCTACCTCACAATCTTCATATTTGTTTGAGCTAATTAGGAAACAATGATGAATGATCAGTTAGAATCACTTATAAAGCTAATTTACATAATGTTAAATAGGAATTACTAAACCTAAACTATATGCAATGCAATGATGGGAATAGCAACACCTAAATCATGAATTTTTACTATGGAAGAAAATTTGATTTGTTTGAGCCAAGTAGCATACGATCTAGTGGTGTGTATAATGTTGATACGTTTTTCTTATCGATTGGTATTTGTATTAGCATTCACATTTATTTGTAAAATAAATAAGAATATGATTTATACCTATGTTGGATCGATAGAAAAAGAATATGACTTCTACTAAACAAGGTACTTTTAAAAAAATGATGGTTTAGCCCCAATCATCAAGTTACATATCGAAAATGAAGTTCTTGCACATAATGGAATTGGAGCTGACATGGCATCTTCTATGGATAAAAATAAGGAATGTTAGAAGGGCATCGATTATTTTGAACTTCTATGGTAAAGATGGGGTACATTTGCACAAATCTATCAGTTGCAACTAACAAAAATGGGTCCATTTTTCATCTAGATGTGCAAAACACCTTTCCTTATGGTGATCTAAAAGAGGAAGTGTATACGACACAACCACTGAGATATTTCGTTTGAGGGGGAGCATACATACTAGCTACCTAAGGTCATCTATGGCCTAAAGCGGAGTCTACGAGCCTGATTATTTAAACTGCTTCAGATATCAACCTTCTCGATTTTTGTAAGACTGCATCTGATTGCTTTGTGTTCATTGTCTACGTTAATGATATGATTATCATTGATGATGACAACACATATATTATTGAGAACAAGACCTTCCATCAAAAGGTATTTGTCAGTAAGGGCCTTGGCCATCTTAGGAACTTTCTATAGATTGAGATGATTTGTGTGCGAAAAGGATTACATTTGTCACACAAAAAAAACATTATTTGAATATTCTTAGGCATGCTTGGTCGTAAATCATCCTCTATTCCGGTTGAATCACATACACATATTACCTCCTTGGATAATATGTTTGAGGACACCACACGGTACAAAAGTTTAACGAGCAAGCAATTATATCTTATTATCACTAGACTAGTTATTTCATACGGTGTCACTAGACCAGATATTTCATATGGTACGAGCCTGATTATATAAACTACTTCAGATATCAACCTTCTCGGTTTCTGTAAGATTGCATCCAATTGCTTTATGTTCATTAGACAACGTTCCTCAGGCTCAGAATAATGATACTTCCTGTATATGTTGATGATATGATTATCATTGATGATGACAACACATGTATTATTGAGAACAAGACCTTCCATCAAAAGGTATTTGTCAATAAGGGCCTTGGCCATCTTAGGAACTTTCTATATATTGAGATGATTTGTGTGCCAAAAGGATTACATTTGTCACAAAAGAAACATTATTTGAATATTCTTAGGCATGCTTGGTCGTAAATCATCCTCCATTCAGGTTGAATCACAGACGCATATTACCTCCTTGGATCCTATGTTTGAGGACACCACACGGTACAAAAGTTTAACGAGCAAGCAGTTATATCTTACTATCACTAGACCAGATATTTCATATGGTGCCACTAGACCAGATATTTCATATGGTACGAGCCTGATTATATAAACTACTTCAGATATCAACCTTCTCGGTTTCTGTAAGACTGCATCTGATTGCTTTGTGTTCATTAGACAACGTTCCTCAGGCTCAGAATAATGATACTTCCTGTATATGTTGATGATATGATTATCACTGATGATGACAACACATGTATTATTGAGAACAAGACCTTCCATCAAAAGGTATTTGTCAGTAAGGGCCTTGGCCATCTTAGAAACTTTCTATATATTGAGATGATTTGTGTGCCAAAAGGATTACATTTGTCACAAAAGAAACATTATTTGAATATTCTTAGGCATGCTTGGTCGTAAATCATCCTCCATTCAGGTTGAATCACAGACACATGTTACCTCATACCTCCATTCAGGTTGAATCATAGACCTACGTTTGAGGACACCACACGGTACAAAAGTTTAACGAGCAAACAGTTACATCTTACTATCACTAGACCAGATATTTCATATGGTGTGTGAGCAAAGCCAGTCAATATATGGAGAAGTCGCGTTACAACCATTGGCAGGATGCCTTTCAAATCCCTCTATATTTGAAAGATTCCCTGGGAAAGGACCATATTACAACCATTGGAGCTAACATATTATAAAAATAAGGATGTGGAAGTAAATAGTAAAATAACGTGTTAAAACAAAGAAGCCCCTATCAGGAATCTTCTCCCAGCTGCAGTTATTCAAGCTGTTAAGACATTTCAACTACTTTCATCCTTTTTTTATCAGTCCCTGTTTACATTCTCAAAAAAAAATGGACAACACTTCATTATATTCCAATGAAAAAAATGGGGTCCTGTCATTAGACACAGACCAATGAA